>CM042991.1:8820000-8822500 GCA_023678885.1 Pogostemon cablin | reverse complement strand
GGTCGTCGCTCAATGGATAAAAGTTACTCTAGGGATAACAGACTGATCTTCCCTAAAAGCTCACATCGACGGGAAGATTTGGCACCTCGATGTCGGCTCTTCGCCACCTAGGGCTGTAGTATATTCCAAGGGTTGGGTTGTTCCCCCATTAAAGCGGTACGTGAGCTGAGTTCAGAACGTCATGAGACAGTTTGGTCCATATCCGGTATGGGCATTAGAGCATTGAGAGGATCTTTCCCTAGTACGAGAGGACCAAGAAAATCTTTGAAAAATCAGGAAAAATATAATTATGGAATATGTGAGGATGTGAGATTAGGAAATAACTTGGCCACCAATAAAATAAGGAAAAGAGAGTAATTTTCGTGAATTTTTGAAATTATCGCTGGCAGCTGCGCGACCTCACAGTTTTAAACATAACTTCTTCATCCAAACTCCGATTGAGACGATTCTTATGCCCATATGACCTTCTCTTCCATATCTTTCCAATCATATATCACACGATCAATTTAGACTTCTACACACATACATAAAAATTATGGAAATTGATCCTCTATTTTCTTGCATGTTTTACAAATTCATCATTCATTCCAACTTTGTATTTTTTATCTTTTTCCTATCAAAATACAACAAAATACCTCTCAAGCACCTTTTAGTTAATAATCATTCAAAATAATAAGATTTGTGTAAATAATAGCAATTAAAACACTCAAATAGGTATCAAATCGGACAAAAAAATACATGAATTTCCACTCTCATCATGTAACAAGTCGAGTATAGACTGATGTGGTTTGTTTTAATTGGTCTATATGGGTTGGATCGTTTCTGCTGTTAGCTGAAAAAATCAGTTTGGATGTGAGGTTATCCATTGGTTACAAAGCAGTTAATAAGCTTCAAGATTTTCACCTCATAATCAGCTGGAAATCAAGCAACTCCCACTATTCTCCCATAACTTTGCTACTCTTCTTCTTGTTTCATACTGTAAGGTTGATTAAGTTTAGTCTAGCTCGATGAAGAGTGATACTCTTGTAATTAGTCAATAATCCAAGAGCTTTCGTACTCCCGTGGTGGATGTAGGTGGTTATCACCAAACCACGTAAAATCCCTTGTCTTCATTTTTTTTTTACTTTTAAAACTTTATTTTTTTATACGTGAATGCTCGTGGCTTACCATCTTAAATATAATTACTAATTAGACAGTTAGTTTACAGGAGTTAATTGTTGTCGCAACTTATCATTCCTTATTCCTAATTAGGGATGGCAGTTTCGCGGGTTTTCCCGGGTACCCAACCCGACCAAACCTTAATGGGACGGGTTCGGGTACCTATAATCGGGTTTGGGACGGGTTGGGAAAAAATAAAAATTCCCATTAGGGTTCGGGTAGACCCCCTCGGGTACCCGCTATCCGAACCCGTATAAAGAAGCGGATAAGGGTAGCGGGTACCCGCATATATCCATCCCGTTTACTTGTATGTATGTATTTTTTAGAGGATTCGAACACTCAACCTCATTAAAAAAAATATCCGTTCATCGTTTAGACACAAGTATCTTGTTATATGTTTCAATATTTAAATAAATTTACAAATCATTAATCTAACCTATCATTTTATTTTATTTGTATGTTATTTAAAGTTTGAATTGAAGATCTTTAAACTTGTGTGGTGATTTTATGTCATGTTTTAATTATTATTGTTTAATGTTGTAGACAAATTTATTTAAATGTTTGAGATTTGAAATTTATATTTTAAGTTTTATAAAAAAGTTTGACGGGTTCGGGTACCCGCGGATAGAAACAATCGGGTTTGAAACGGATACGTATATTTCAATAATATTTTAAACGGGTAATGGGACGGATACGGATAGTGGTATTCTTAACGGATACGGGTTCGGGTACCCCAAAAAAATGCGGGTACCCTACCCGCTGCCATCCCTATTCCTAATCATCAAATTTTACAAACAACCACAATTTTAGATGATAATAATAATAATAATAATAATAATAATAGTGAGAGTGAAAATGGAAAATATTCTAAAAAATAACTTTAAATAATAAATAAAATATAAATAACATATTATATATATATGTATGTATGTACACGGGTCGGGCTAGACATGCACAAAAAAATCAGAACCGGCGGTTCGAACCGGGGAACCGGAAAAAAAAAACCGGAACTGGCTAAGGAGGGTTTGGTTCCGGTTCCTCATATTTGGGAAAAAAACTGGCGGTTCCGGTTCGAACCGCCGGTTTTTTAATTTTTTTTATTTTTTACGCTTAAAATCCAAAAAAAAAAATTAAAATCGGAACCGGAACCGGAACCGGAACCGTTCCGGAATCGAAACCTTCGTACCCCGGTTTGGGGATATGTTTGGCCTATGGGTTATAAATGTGTTTTCATCTCGTAATCCATTCATTTATTTATATAAAATAAGCAAATGATATTCTTTTTAGAATTTAGACGAACAAAGGAAGTAGTATCAAACGTAATTAGAAGATTGGAGGAAAC